>CM035437.1:97662511-97667511 GCA_020310875.1 Ceratopteris richardii
CTCTATAGTGAACATGATCAAACCATGTCAATTGAAGTAATTTCAACAAGTGCTCTCTGATCCATCAGCAGGAGAATAATGTTTTCTACAGCTTGCTTAGCGCGAGGACTATTTTGGCCACCTCTTATTGTCGGCATCAAAGGGATCTCGATCCTTTGCTAGGTATCGAAGAGGTGTCATGATTGTGGCACGAAGAGAGGGTGTGGGCACTGCAACTATTTGGATGGCCCTCTTTTGCAACTCCTCTTAGACACTCAACACATAACACATAAGTGCAACCGGCTAGTAGCTCATCCTCCGTCAAATTCCACTAGGAGCTATCAACCAACAACAAGGGATGTACTCTCTACAACAACACACCCCTGCATCAGGTCAACACCACTATCAATGATAGAGATATAGAGATAGAGAGAGAGAGGGAGAGAATTCATAAGTGCATGATTCGAGTGGAATAGAATTCTAAGAGTCTTTTGTATACATAAATATTCAAGTATATAAATTCACTAAGGCTAACCCAACACTAGGAATTTTTCTTAATTCAAAAAGCCTTTACCTACAATTATGTTGTACTTTGCAAAATTTACTCAATTTTGGCACCCAACTTGGTGCTTCTCACAATTTTTCTTTGCAATCTTTAGGGGCTTATTTCTCAAGGATACCACATTTCTATTTTGGCACATTTTGGCACTAAGTTCACATCATTGTACAACAAGCAATATAGGAAAGAGTATTGTGTGTATGAAGTTTTGGGTTGGAGTCTAGTCTAAGCCCACCTACAAAGTTTCTTGAGTTCCCTAGCCTATTCTAAGGCTATTTGGTGTCCTACAGGGTTACTCTAATCCATCCTCTTGCGTTGAATGATCTTGATTTTTCTACAAGTGTAGGGCTATTCTAACCCCCCTCCCCTCTCCAAGGTGTCTACTCCAATTTTGGTGCAAGTGTAGGGCTACTCTAAGCTCAACCACCCTTACCGCAACTCAATTTTTCGAACCAATTTTTATTGCAAGTGTGGTATCTCACTTCAACGGCAAAAATCTCAATGATTTCAAACACCACGTCCTCAACTCAATTGTGCTTACCCTCCTTTATGCCCATATTCATGCCAAAAGATGAAAGGCTAAATGGCACAAATTACAACCTATGGAAGGATACAATTAGGGCCTATCTCTATACAAATCTATTTTACGAGGTAGTCAAAGGCATAGAACAAGAGACTAATAAGGATAATGATCTAGGAGCTTGGAATATATGGAATGTATAGGACAAGGGAGCATTAGGCCAACTTCTCCCAGCCTATGATGAACTGAAAAAAGGTCACATCAGACTTCAAAAGAAGCTTGGGATATTCTAGCCAACTTATATGAGGATAAAACACCTTCTAAGATTTATACTCTAGAGGCCAAATTCCACAATCTCACTATACGTCCACAAGAAACCGTCACAAAAGTGATCACCCAATTATGATATTTTATTACACTAAGAAAAAGAGGTAGGATTGAAGGTTATCTTAACAATTATACTCATATAGAAGTGGAAAAATGGGACCTAAGTGTAATATACATATGTATCTATGCATGCATGCATGTATGTATGTATGTATGTGTGTGTGTGTATGTATGTATGTATGTATGTATGTATGTATGTATGTATGTATGTATGTATGTATGTATGTATGCATGCTACTATGCACCATTCAGATTATTGCTTTTCATTTTATGGCAGATGCAAAGCCGAAACTATGTTCTAAATCTAGCAAAGATACTAATTTCAATTCTTCCATCAAACGAAGTAACAAACTTGAAGCATTCATTCTTATCCTTTTTGTAGTATTGTATAGTAGATACATACTTTATTTATCAATGCCATTACTCAAAAGGAATTGGAACCAAATTTAGGGTACCACCCTCAAAGTTATCGGAACTTGGTCTCCATATAATACCATAAACCAGGCCTAAAAACGGTTTTATTTTAAGGAAAACTTCCCTTATCTATGGTTAGTTTGCCAAGAACAAACAAAAAATATCTCAGGTACATAAGTCAAAACACTAGCTTTCCATTCAGCTTGCTTTTTTGGAGACATTGTTATAAGAGCATTGTTGCTATTTTTTTTTAGCTAAAAAAGAAGTTTGGGCTTGGCCTACTCTCCCGGACTTTAATTAAAAAGGGAAGAAAATGTTACAAGTGAATGGAACTATGTGAAACTTATAGAAAAATCCATAATGGTATATATGGAAATTTGTTAGTAAGAACAAACATATTTAGACGGGTGACAGGTACAACAACAGTGCTTGACTATAATCATGATCAAACTTTGACACATTTATGAACTTGAAACCATAGACAATGTTTGAGTTCGAGGTATGTGAAAGCACACAAATAACACAAGGAAGAAGAAGAAGAAGAAGAAGAAGAAGAAGAAGAAGAAGAAGAAGAAGAAGAAGAAGAAGAATCTTAGAGCACAATACAATATTGAATGTATTAAGTGAATGTACAAAAAGTGATCTATTAGGGTTATAGGTGTATCTACAAGACGGGGGGAAAACTATCCTAAAGAGGAAAAAAGTGCCCCAATGGTCCTATGTGTGTTTCATGCACATCACTATCGAAATATATCAACAAATCCCTCCCTCGGAGTGATGCGGTGAACAAGGAGTTAGCACTTATGTATAAGGAAGTGCCAAGCTATGCTTAGAGAGATCAATCCATCTATCTATCTATCTATCTATCTATCTATCTATCTATCTATCTATCTATCTATCTATCTATCTATCTATCTATCTATCTATCTATTTATCTATCCATCTATCCATCTATCCATCTATCTATATATCTATCTATCTATCTGTCTCTCTGTCTGTCTGTCTGGCTGTCTGTCTGTCTGTCTATCTATCTATCTATCTATCTATGTATCTATCTATCTATCTATCTATCTATCTATCTATCTATCTATCTATCTATGTATCTATCTATGTATCTATCTATCTATCCATCTATCTATCTATCTTAGTTGGGCACATATGACAAACTGATCTCTCGAGTAGAGAACCTCTCTCTAACATAATGATAGTGCACCTCATGTGCTTAGTGTGAGAATGGAACACAAGGTTCCTCACAAACTGCCAATGCACTCTATCTATCAGTGAAGATGGTGGTGGCAAAGACTAAACAACACCCAAAATAGCCAAAATGAGTCTGAACCAAACACATTGAACACTCACTATGAGAGCTTTCCTATACTCAACTTGACAACTAGAAGTGGCCACTGTAGGCTATTTATTTCTCAACCAAGATATACATGAGCTACCAAGTATGAAGTAAAAACCAATAGTGGACACACTATTTTAATAGCAATGAGCCCAGTTCAAGTCTCAAAAAGCATGTAAATATAGCGATAATGGACAAACTCTTTTAGGCAACTAGCCATTCTTCAAAGCTCACAAATACGTGGTCATGCTGGAATCCAAGGAAGCAGTACATACAAAGGGACTCAACCTCGCAAAGGCTAGCAACAACATAATGAAGAACTGGACAACAGACCCGACTACATTTGGAAGACCAACCGCTCTTGCTGATACATGATGGACACTACCTCTCAAAGTACTACATGGAACACCCACTACAACAATGGTCTGTGAGGGATGACAGACTCGAGAGAGCGGGAGTGTTAGCAGTCAAGGTCAAGGACAAGGCAAAGGAATGCTTCAAAGAAGTGGACACATAAGAAGAGGGAACATGTAGGGAGTTCCAAGAAGCACATGTCAAATTTTCAGAAGTAATCCCTATAAAAATAGTGATTTGTATCACTAAAAACCATTGTAAATATCATTTCTCATTTTTTCAACTCCATTTTGTTCAAGTCGAGTAGTCCTCCAACTTGAGGATTATGGACAGGGCCAAAACTAGTCTAAGCCCTGGAACCTAATTTTTAATTAGGTCAGACACTAGGTATGGACAGGGCCAAAACTAGTCTAAAAACTATAAAAAGAGACAGAGAGCTCATTTTTTAGGTTAGCATCTTTGAGGTTAGCTTCTTAGTAGCTTGTTAGAGAGTTGGATAAGTAGAGATTGAAGCTTTTGTAAGAGAGTTCTTCTGCAATTGAAGCTTTTCATTGTTTCTCTCTTTGGTCTTGCCTTGTGTGTGTGTGTGTGTGTGCGTGCATCTATGTGCTTGTCACTCACACTTGCTCACCACAATTGCTCATGATCTTCGTATCCTCCTCACATCTCCATAGATTGACAAGTAAAGGAGGTAGTACTCACGCTTGAGCTACATACACTATTCATGAGAAGATGGTTCATAACTGCAAATAGTAGTAAATGCCCATTCTTCATTCTACATAAGGTTAGCAGACTGTTTTATGTATAGAGGCCTCTGCAACAACCATTCCAGCCTCTTTCTTCTTTGCCTCTTTTGCAGCCAGTTTTAGACAACTCTTTATGATATGATCATTTCCTTTACAATATTTACAAAACAATTTTTTTTCTATTTTCTTCGAGTCTCTATCATCCTTCTTTGATTGTGCAGAATTAGGAGATTTCTGCTTACTAGTAGATGAGCTCCATTTACCTTTGCCCTTCTCACTAGCCAGGAAAGCTTAATCTCTAACATGCATAATGGGTCTATTCTGCCTAGATTAATCTTCCTACAACAGAACAGAGACTAACTCCTAAAATGTGAAGGCATTTGGATTGCCTTTCATCATCAATTGAAGAGTAGAAGCAAAACTCTGATATGAATCTGGAAGAGCATTCACAATAGTCTGGACAAGTGAACTATGAGGCAAGACTTCATCAGCAAAAATCAATTGTTTCTTCAAATCTTTGATATTTATAAAAAACTCTCTATTGAATCTTCTTCATTCATGTGCTCTTTCTCCCCAACTATCTATCTATCTATTCTTTGCTAATTTTGCAAGATCAAATCTGAGGAATCATGGCACGTTTGACAAAAAATGCTATCAATGCATGTGCTCGAGCATCTGTGCCATCCCAAGGAAGTC
>CM035437.1:97672511-97715011 GCA_020310875.1 Ceratopteris richardii
ACCCTCTCAAAAAAAATTCTCTCCTTCATCCTATGGCAAGAGGCTTGCTATAGGCTTGAGATCATAAGGTATAACTCCTAGAGGTGTTTCTGCCTAGGGTGAGGGCAATCCCTCCTTGGAGATGAAGACCCTCTCCATGGGGCAAGGGCCACCCCTGGATGGGGGCGAGGTCAACCACTCGGGTAATCCAAGTTTGGCGACCACAATACAGTATCCTAAGGACAAGGTGAGGGCATCCAAGTACACCAAGGATTAACACCTAGGCCAAAGGCCAAGGGCAAGAGCCAAGGGGCACCAAGTAGGGCAAGGGCAAGGGCGACCCAAAATGTGCATAGGGGTGACTAAAGTTAGGCAAGGGCACTCTCATATGCTTTCGGATAAGATATGGCATGTGTCATGTTTTTAAGAAAGGGGATAAAAGTTAGATAATGCATCTCCTACTTTTAGGAGTTTCATCTAACCCCTCCATCTATAAGTAAAGATCACTTGTATCTTTTGGTCATTGCATTCAACCACCCAAATCCTTAAAGCAAGGGTGATCCGCCCACACCATCTTTGTCCATGCATAGGTGATTGCTCTCCATCAATCTTCTCCTGCAGCAAAGTGCAAGGGAAACTCAAATTCCGCATGAACATGAATCCTCCCCTCAAATGTCAATTTTCATCAATGAGAGGGTGCACATCCTCTAACGACTCCCGTCAACCTTCTTAGCGCACACAAGTCACCTAGTCAAAATCCGGCCAACAATGTGACTCCACCTTCCCTCATTGACTCGCACATACGCAGAAGCGACTTTCACCTCATCTATTTGCTTCAATAAATACAAGACAAAGGTGACAAAGGCAAAATCCAAGACTATTTGCTGAAACTTTCAAGATGAATATACTTTCGAGGCAACTTACTAATAGGATGACCATGGCTCAGCTCCATGTGGGTGTCTAGTGGATAGCAGCTTCATCTTCTCACCTCAAGTCTTCCTTTACCTTCCGTCCTCTTCGTGCTCCATTCCCTCTTAAGGCGACCTCTCCTAGGCACTCCCATCCACCACCTCTAGTTGGGCAATGCCAATAGGAAACTACCCCAAGGTGACTCTACAACCTACCTTTTAGAAGAATATTCCATATAGACTCCACCTCTAAGATTAGTACACATTAGCTAAGCGACCTTCTCTTCTTCATCCGCATGCCAAGCATTATCTTGTTCACATTGGTGATTCGGGTTCAAAGCACATTGGCCAAGCTCACGAGCAACAACCCTCGGACATCCAAGAAGGCAAGCAAGGAGTGGAGAAGGTCCACTTGATCCCAGCCAAGAAGCTATCAATGGAGCACTAGATTATGCCCTCTGACTACACTAGAACAAGATTTCGGACATACGCGTCTAATTACAAGATCATCCCCACAAGGGATATAATACAAGAATATAGAATTATTACAAGAACTCCCACAACACGAGACTTATAGGTATGGATAACTAGACTAGACAGGATACAAGACATTTGACAATTAAGATCCTAGGTATGAAGGAAGATATTTGAGTTACAAGAACTCCCTTGAAGGAGATGACCTAGGCATATGAAATGACTGGATAAGATCTTGTACTACGAGCAAGAGGACAAAATAGACCATAAGTTCAGAGTTATCCAAACTTATGAACTCAAGAGAAAGAACACAAGCACAAATACATAAGAAGAGACTACACCAAAAATAAGATCAATTTAAGTCATGAAAAATGCAAACAAATAAGAAAGCCAATACAAAATGAGCAATAATAAAAAATACCAAACAAATTTTATATTTAAATATAATAAATTAAATAAAACAATTTTTTTAGTAAAAAATGTTAAAAAGAAGAGTAAATAAATATTGAAAAATGAAGAAATAATACATAGTCAAACACACAACAACACCATCAAAAGAGATACATATTAAAATAGTAATAATAAATAAGAATAAAAAATTGAAATAACATTTTTATTAGAAAGATACTAACAAAAAAATTAATTAATATAATAATAAAACTATTAATTAAAAAGAGAGAGATTATTAATGAAAATGAAAAAATAAATAAAATTAAAAATAAAAACTAAAAAAATAAATAGATAGAAAAAAAGGGAATAAAAGAACAAAAATAAAACAAAAAGTGCACCTTCAACTTCTATGTCTATTCAAAACAATAAGTACGATAATTTAAACTTTATCATGCATAGCTTGAGCAAATAGCTGACATCCCTTCGCATCATGAGTGCCTTAGAGTAGGTGAAGCCTTTAATAAAGAGTCTTTCTAAATAAATACTTCTAGCAAAGTCAATCATCCTAAGATCGATGGATAGATCAACAAGAAAAAACTGGACTACAAAGAAAATGTTTTGCACATGACTCTTGCCAACAGTCTAATTAGGATTTTACCCTCCCGAAATAGATTTTACTTGTAACAATATTAAGCATTGGCCTACAAGATATAGACCCTTTATGTTGATGCAAGGTTATGACCCAACACCACTTATTGTCACATGACTAAGAAGGTGAACTTGCTTTGTAGAAAAGTTTCTGCAAGATATGCACAAATGTTCTAGATCGTGAGGGAGAGCATAACTATAGGACAAGTTCATAATACCTTTTATGCTAATAGGCATTAGGGACCTCCTCACCTTCAAAAGGGCATATGGATGTACCTTAGGGTGTTGCAAGATTCTAAAACCATTGAGACTAGAAGGTGCAAGAAATTACCTTCGAGGTTTTGTGGTCCCTTCCAGATTCAAAGGAAGGTAACTAGGATGAGGAGATCCTGAGCTTTGAGGATTCTACATGATATAATCGACTGGATCCTAAGACCCTTCCAGATAATAGGGTTAGGAAGTCTCACATCTCTTCTTATTTGGAGTATCTAATCAAGTGGAAGAAAAAGGTCCAACTTGGCTATCTATTGAGAGCTCATCAGATCATTGAAGAATCCATTCAACAATTTATAACCAAAGAGATTATTGGGGATAGCAATTAGAGACAAGAGAGGGATGTGATACAACTCATGCCTCATCAAACATCTTGATGGGCATTTGTAGCTTGTATGAGTTATGTCTTCTCCCAGTGTAAACTTGGAGAAATGTACAAGTCCTATAGATAGGACTCTTTGGACTCATTTTATTCATTCACATGTGTAGAGGGTGTAACGGGGTCTATACTTCGAGTACTCCTTCTACTCAAGGGCGGTTCTCCTTAGGGAAGTATACCATGTAACATCATTGTGTGAGGTACTACTTGAGACGATAAACCAAGAAACATTCAGAGAGTTACAAAGATGCTGAAAAGGCCAATTCGACTAAGATTGAAAAAAAATTGAGCTAGTACACAAAAGACAAAATTCTCAACAGTACAACAAGTCTGATCCTCGAAAGATGAACTGGGACATCTCAACACAGAGAAGGTATACAAGTGTGGTATACAATGCTATGAACTCCAGCTTAGAAGTGACTAACAAAGATATCCAATCGCACTGTCATGCCGACTGCCCCCAAGACTGAAGCTCTCACTCTGTATATTCTCCAACAGAGAAGCTTCTTCTACAATGCGCAAAATCACATCAGTGAGCAGAGAATAATCAAGGAGAAGCCCGATTAGAACACTCTCAAAATACCACAGTAACACAAGTAGACCCAAATTGACAAAATCTAGAATCATAGAGAGACGACAATGAGTGTGTCCCTTAGCTTACTAAATCTCTGTATATCTTTCCGAGTGAACCCTTCACTAACATATATCTCTGACTGTCTCTACGTACGTGTGTATGTGTGTTTGCCAAATGAGTGCAGTTATATAGATCTTCGAGCCAAGAGAGAGACTTCCGCCGGATTCCATCATTTAAGGCACCATCACTGTTCACTGCACACGTGCGGCCAAGAAAGTGGCTTCCACCAGATCCCATCATTTACTGCACCATCTCCGTTTGCGCCGATCTGACAAAAGTGGAGGGAGAGCTGGCTAATTTTGGGTAGGTGGTCTAATTCTGGTATTGACAGCCAACTGACTCAAAAGCGCCTGAAGACTTCGGAATATGGCCTTGAATGCGAGACTCTTTCATGAATCAACACTTCATCACAAATCTGATAGCCGACTTGATTCTGACGCCGAGAATAAATTTTGAAAAACAAATTTTGATTGAGGGACAAATTTTGAAGGACAAATTTTGACTGAGGGACAAATTTTGAAGGACAAATTTTGACAGAGGGACAAATTTTGAAGGACAAATTTGAAGGACAAATTTTGAAGGCCAAATTTTGAGGGCTGAATTTTGGAGGCTGAATTTTGGAAGGCTGAAATTTGAAGGCTGAAATTTGGAGGCTGAATTTTGAAGGCTGAAATTTGGAGGCTGAATTTTGGAGGCTGAAATTTGGAGGTTGAAATTTGGAGGGCTGAAATTTGAAGGCTGAAATTTTGGGGGCTGAAATTTCGGAGGCTGAATTTTGAAGGCTGAAATTTGGAGGGCTGAAATTTGAAGGCTGAAATTTGGAGGCTGAATTTTGAAGGCTGAAATTTGGAAGGCTGAAATTTGAAGGCTGAAATTTGAAGGCTGAAATTTGGAGGCTGAATTTTGAAGGCTGAAATTTGGAGGCTGAAATTTGGAGGGCTGAAATTTGAAGGCTGAAATTTGGAGGCTGAATTTTGAAGGCTGAAATTTGGAAGCTGAATTTTGGAGGCTGAAATTTGGAGGGCTGAAATTCGAAGGCTGAAATTTGGAGGCTGAATTTTGAAGGCTGAAATTTGGAGGCTGAATTTCGGAGGCTGAAATTTGGAGGGCTGAAATTCGAAGGCTGAAATTTTTTTTGATCGACAAAGATGAAATGAGGGCGAAACTGGAGCAATGAGCTCTTAAGGACGAAAAGAAGGGGTGCTAAGACTTTTTTTTTTTTTGGGCTGGCATACAATCAGATGAAATCTTGCCCGATTACAGTCCCCACATCAAGATGTTGCACCGTCTCGGTGCAATTCTCCAATATTGGCTAAAAACAAAATTAGAACTGTCTATGGGAAAAACAAGCTGAAACGAAGACTAGGGTATATACAATGATTTTTCTCGAAATGTTGCAAGTTAGATAAGCGCTCACCCTAGGTAAGCCTTCACCTTGGAAATGTTGACCAGAGGCAATTTCTCACCCTGTAGGTCCTCTACTTGTATTGCTCCTTGTTGAAATATCCTCAGCACTTTGTAGGGTCCTGACCATTTTGGTGCCAATTTTAGTTGGTAGAGTTGGAATCTGATATATCAGCACTAGAGCTCCCTCTTCCACCTTATTGGTCCTTAAGTGTCTGTCATGAATGTGTTTCCTTTCTTCCTGCTTTTCCTGCAGCCTCTTCATAGTTGTTTCCCTATATTCCTCCAATGCTACCAATCTTCTAATGTGAGGATCAACATCAATTCTTTTTGCTTCAATTTCTCTTCTGATGATGAATTCAAAAGGGGCTAATGCCTCTTTCCCATAGACTAGAAGAAACGGGCTCTCTCCCATGGTGCCCCTTCTCGTTGTTCGAAAAGCCCATATTGCACCAATGAGGGCTTGTGGCCATGAACTCTGATGGTCAAAAGCTAATTTGCGTAGTAATCCAATCAAAATTTTGTTGGAACTTTCTGCCTGCCCATTTGCTCTCGGGTAGTATGCACAGGATTTCTTATGGAAGATCTTGTACCTGTCAAAGGTTATTTGCAACAACTGGTTTACAAAGTGCGTGCCTCTATCACTGGTGACTTCAAGTGGGCAGCCAAATCTTGAGAATATTCTTTTATACATAAACTTGGCTACTGTAGTGGAAGTACAATCAATAGTAGCCTTAGCTTCTACCCACTTAGTAGAATAACATGTGGCCATCAAGATATACTTCTTACCGCCAGGTTGACCAGTTGGGCTGATTGGTCCAATGAAATCAAGACCCCATCGTTCGAAAGGTAGCCATCCCGTGGAGATTACTAATGGTTGAAAATTCAGCCTACTAGGCTTGGGAGCATATCTCTGGCAGATATCACATCCTTTGGCAAACTTGATAGCATCTTTGTAAACATGAGGCCACCATAATCCCCTATGGATAATTTTGTGAGCCAACTCCTCTCCTTTGAGATGCCCTTCACTGTGTGCTGCTTCAAGCAAAAAATTCACCTCCTCTGGATAAACACATTTTCTCAAGATACCATCATGACAATATTTATACAAATGGTCATTTATAAGTGAATATGCTTTGGCCTTAAAGAGTAATCTCCTCCTTTCTAATGGTTTTATGTTCTCAGGGAATTTTCTAGAAGTGAGAAAATGCAGAATTTCACCATACCACTCAGTTTGAGTCTCTACCGAAAAGAGACTACTATCTACAAGTTCATCATTAATACCTGTCACCTTTTCGCCCATAACCGTCCTTGACACCTGATCTGCCATGTAGTGTTCTTTTCTTGGCCTAATATGAATCTCAAAATCATACTCTTGAAGCAGTAGTAGCCAACGCCAAATCCTTCCAGCTACTCTAGGCTTATTAATTAAGTATTTGAGGGGTTGATGGTCAGATATGACAATGAAGTGCACACCTAGAAGGTAGTGCCTAAACTTTTGGAGTGCGAAAACAATAGCCAAACCTTCCCTTTCCGTAGTGCTGTAATTTCTTTCTGCTCTAGTAAGTAGTCTGCTAGCATAAGCTATAGGTTGATCCACCTTGGGCATGGAGGGTTGAGCCAAAACTGCTCCTACTACATGAAGACTAGCATCTGTATGCACATGAAACTCTACTGACCAATTAGGAACAGTTAAGAGTGGAGCAGTACATAGCCTCAATTTTAGTTCACAAAATGCCTTTTCAGCCTCAAGACTCCATGAGAAAGGAATCTTCTTACTCGTAAGCCTTGACAGAGGCTTAGCTATTTCTGAATACATCCGTATAAATCTCCTATGGTAGCCAGCATGGCCTAAAAAGCTTTGTACTTCCTTAGGAGTCCGTGGAATGGGCATTGAAAGGATAGCAGTGACCTTTGCTAGATCTACAGTTATCCCATTTGCAAACACGATGTGACCAAGGAGAGTGCCTTTAGTGACCAAAAAATGACATTTAGCAGGATTCAACTTCAAACCTGTTTTGAGAAACTGCTCAAAGATTTCCTTCAGATTTTCCAAGTGATCATGAAAATCTTGGACTACTGCTCTTCTATCTGTGCCTGAGAACACTGAAAAGTCATCCATAAAAATGCGCAGAAAAGTTGTCAACCATTTCCCCAGTATCAAATACATTGTTCTATTAAATGAAGCAGGTGCATTTCGTAGCCCAAAAGCCATGCGTGTGTACACATAAGTGCCCCATGGAGTGACAAAGGCAGTTTTGTCTCTATCATCAGGCTGAATTAATATTTGGTTGTAGCCACTGAAACCATCAAGAAAATTGTACAAAGTGTGACCGACTACTTCTAATACTTGTTCTGTGAAAGGTTGAGGGAAGCCATCTTGAACAGTTACCTTATTTAAAGCACGAAAATCGACGCATATTCTTATTTTTTCGCTATTTTTCTTGGGTACAATAACCATAGATGAAAGCCACCTTGAATGTTCTACTGGAACAATAATACCTGCTTCCTCAAGTTTTGTGATTTCGAGTTTTACTGCCTCTGCATATTTTGGATTGAGTCGATATGGCCTACTTCTTGCAGGTGCAACTTCCTCTACTAGGGGTATTCGATGTAATCCAAGCTCCTCTCGAATCCCTGTCAGATCCTTATAGGACCATGCAAAGACATTTTTATAGGAGAAAAGGAGAGAAGTTACCCTCTCTTGTAAAAAAGGATAGTGCCACAACCAGGAGGCTAAGTGGACTATTTGAGGATTTCCTTCATCTCCCAGGTTCACTTCTTTAATTAGCATTTCAGGACTCGTCTCTCTTGAAAAAGCATCTGCACTGTGAGCAGGGGTGGAATTCACCTTATGTTCCACAATATGTTGCTTGATCCATCCTTGAGGAATTTCTGGAAACGGAAGGTCTTCTCTGCTCTCAGGCTCAAAATTAGGCCCTTGAGACTCAAAATTAGCCTCCTCCAAGGCTTCTTCAATTTTTTCAATTTTTTCAATTTTAGGCTTTTCCGCCCTTTTGTAGAACTCTGCAGTGGTGCATCCTCGCAAAATTGGCCCATTTTGATCCAATGGACCAATTTGGTCCGATGGCCCAATTCGACTATTTGGGCCCCTTGAAGAGACTAACTCACTTCCTGCTACTTTTTGCTCGCTTCCTTCTAATTTTTTGACCACCAAGACCATTTTCTGAAAAATGCCCAAATTTGATCTCCAAAGGTTCTTTGACTTGGTTTGATGGCCCAATTTGACTATTTGGGCCTCCCGAAGATACTAACTCATTTTTTGCTACTTTTTTACCACAAAGACCATTTTGTGAAAAATGGCCAAATTTGATCTCCAAGGGCTCTTTCTTGATCTCGGTCTCTGTTTTCCTGCAAGGACTCACTTTTTCTTTTTTGTGAGTGCTTGAGCCTAAATTTTCATTTTTCGACTCTTTTTCCCTTCCCTCGGCTTCTTTTGCAAGTTCTTCTATATTTCAGTAATCTCAACAGTGCAACACTCTGCATCACCCATCATCCAATTTAACAAATTTTCTTCTTCTTGGGGTACAGAAGGGATTACCTGAGTATCTACATATCCAGTTGTCTTGTTGGAGTCACATCCTTCTTCTAAGTGTACCTGTAAGTGGTTATTAGTCTTCGAGGAGATCCACATCTGGTTTCTTCCCCAATCTTGTAGTGCTTTTGCTTGCCTTAACCAAGGCCTTCCCAAAAGCAGAGGATAAGAGCTTTCCTGTGGCAAGGCAATCACAACAAAATCCAGGAGGAATTGACAACCTTGTACACACGTGTACCTTCTCAATGATGCCGAGGGGCATAAAACGATGCTGATCTCCTAATGTGACAGTGAAGGGTGCTGCCTTGGTTAGGTTAAGTTTGAGTTTCTTCATTGTAAAATCAGGCATCAGATTGATGCTAGAGCCTCCATCTATAATGACGCCAGTCAGACCTTCATCATTTATGAACACAAATAGCCTTGAGCTTTGATAGTCTACCAAGGGTGCGGGCGGAAAGTCAACCATGAAACCATCTACACTTGGTGGTGGGCTTAAGTAGGCCGAGTGTATAACTTTCAATAAATCACTTCTTACTTTCGAATCCATTTTTATGAGTTGGTACAAAATAACTTTGTGATGAATACCTTTCAAGATTTCCTCAATCTTGACCTCTTGTGTGTCTTCCTGAGAGCTTGCAGGTTGGTCCTTAAGGGAAGTAGTCACCATATCATAAGCTCCTTCAATGTCTGCTTGGCCCTTCCAACCAGCCTTCTTTTCCTCATCTCTATGTTTGAGTCCCTCTTGTTCCTCTCTACAGGTTGTCGCTTGCCTGGCTCTAGTCATCATGGGCACTGAAGAAGATGAAACAGCATAAGACTCAGTGGTCATACCTTCTACTTGTGGGGAGACTGCAATCATGTGAATTGGAGCAGGGCCGCTTCTTGGGCAATCTTTGGTATAGTGATCCTTGGCACCTTGACAATGCTGACAGGGTGCACCTTCTGGTAGAGAACACCTGTTCTGCATATGGCCATACTCACCACAGCGATAACACATCAGTGGCCTATTATATCTAGGCCGAGTTAGATGGGTCTCTTCTCTATTAGGTGCATTTGAAGTATTAGCATAATACGAATCAAGAACAGGAGGGTTACCATGCTGTTGTACTCCCTTGAGGTAGTAGCAGTCTCTTGCTTCATGACCATCCTTGCCACAGAATTGACAGCTCACCTTGTTGGGACAATTAACATTTGAATGTCCATTTTTGCTACATATTGTACACCAAACCTGCCTTCGTATGTCCTGTGTAGTGCGTAAATCTTCTAACTCACGACGAAGTTGAGCTACTTCATCAACATTGTGGCGCGATGGTGGTGGTATGACCTCTTCTTCTTGTTGACTCTGCTGCATTTTTAAGGCTTCCAACTCCTTCCTGAGTTGCTCAATAGGATCTAAGTGTGATGCATAATTTGGTTGAGTATCTCGTTCGAAATGTAGCCTAGCTTCCTCAATGCGTGATGCAGTTGCAACAAAATCATCCAGTGTTGCATCTGGTCGTAATAGTTCCCTCAGTTTCTGCTGAGAGGATTTTGGGAGGGCTTTTTCCACCCACTTCTTAACCAAGAACTCTCCAGGTTGGGCAGGGAGTTTGGCTACTAGCGATTTTACTCTAGTCATTAGCTCAGGGAACGATTCCCCGGGCTGAAGCTTAAGATTTTCTAAATTATCAAGGGTCCGTTCAGTGGAGTTACCTGGTCTGAAGGTGTTGTTGAAGGCTGCCCTTAAGGCTTCCCATGTTGCAAAGTGTTCTTCAGCATATTGGTTGAACCATCTACCAGCAACGCTCTCCAAGGTAGCTGGAAAGAGGGCTAGAAAAGCGTCATGTCGGTTATGTAGCCCCCTACTCTTGCACAAGGATAAAAACCTTCGCACATGGTCATTTGGGTCCTCATGAGAAGCTCCTTTGAAGGTTGGAAATTTTATGTTGATTCGAGATAGAAGTGCGGCTAAATCGTCTGCCATTCTCCTTGTGCTATTGTTGCGGGCAAGTAGTTCCTCTGATGATGAGGATGAAGATGAAGATGAAGAGCCAACCGGAAGTGGAAGAGGGTTGGGAGGTACCCTAGGAGGGATATAATGAACAGTTCTTCTGTGGTAGCTCTTGATGGGCGTTTTAACTGGACTCAAAGATCCCCCCTTATGAGATCAGGTATGAGTCATAGACCACCACTCGATATGAACTCATAGATGAGAAAAATCTAATGTCCTCAGCTTCTTTTTTGAGAGTGGGATTGAAGCCAATTCAATGGACAAATTTAAGGGTAGTGGGGTACTTGCCGAAGATAGAGCTAACTTCTTGATGCTCCTTTCTACACGAAGAGGTTCTCTGTCTACTCGAGTGTGGGTCATGTACCCACTCACAGGATGTAAAAAACCAAGAAGAGTGTGACACACTCTATACTGCACTAATTACCTCACACAAAAATGGAAGTGTCCCACCGTGCGTGCCAAACTGTAGAGGGTGTAACCGGGTCTATACTTCCAGTACTCCTTCTACTCAAGGGCGGTTCTCCTTAGGGAAGTATACCCTGTAACATCATTGTGTGAGGTACTACTTGAGACGATAAACCAAGAAACAGTCAGAGAGTTACAAAGATGCTGAAAAGGCCAATTCGACTAAGATTGAAAAAAAATTGAGCTAGTATACAAAAGACAAAATTGTCAACAGTACAACTGGTCTGATCCTCGAAAGATGAACTGGGACATCTCAACACAGAGAAGGTATACAAGTGTGGTATACAATGCTATGAACTCCAGCTTAGAAGTGACTAACCAAAGATATCCAATCTCACTGTCATGCCGAATGCCCCCAACACTGAAGCTCTCACTCTGTATATTCTCCAATAGAGAAGCTTCTTCTACAATGGGCAAAATCACATCAGTGAGCAGAGAATAATCAAGGAGAAGCCCGATTAGAACACTCTCAAAATACCACAGTAACCCAAGTAGACCCAAATTGACAAAATCTAGAATCACAAAGAGACGATAGTGAGTGTGTCCCTTAGCTTACTAAATCTCTGTATATCTTTCTAAGTGAACCCTTCACTAACATATATCTCTGACTGTCTGTACGTACGTGTGTATGTGTGTTCGCCAAACGAGTGCAACTGCTTCTTATATAGATCTTCGAGCCAAGAGAGAGACTTCCGCCGGATTCCATCATTTAAGGCACCATCACTGTTCACTGCACACGCGCGGCCAAGAAAGTGGCTTCCACCGAATCCCATCATTTACTGCACCATCTCCGTTTGCGCCGATCTGACAAAAGTGGAGGGAGAGCTGACTAATTTTGGGTAGGTGGTCTAATTCAGGTATTGACAGCCAACTGACTCAAAAGCACCTGAAGACTTCGGAATATGGCCTTGAATGCGAGACTCTTTCATGAATCAACACTTCATCACAAATCTGATAGCCGACTTGATTCTGACTTGATTATGACGCTGAGGATAAATTTTGAAGGACAAATTTTGACCGAGGGACAAATTTTGAAGGACAAATTTTGACAGAGGGACAAGTTTTGACTGAGGGACAATTTTGAAGGAAAAATTTTGAAGGCCAAATTTTGAGGGCTGAATTTTGGAGGCTGAATTTTGGAAGGCTGAAATTTGAAGGTTGAAATTTGGAGGCTGAATTTTGAAGGCTGAAATTTGGAGGCTGAATTTTGGAGGGCTGAAATTTGGAGGCTGAAATTTGGAGGGCTGAAATTTGGAGGCTGAAATTTGGAGGGCTGAAATTTTGAGGGCTGAAATTTGGAGGCTGAATTTTGAAGGCTGAAATTTGGAAGGCTGAAATTTGGAGGCTGAATTTTGAAGGCTGAAATTTGGAGGCTGAAATTTGGAGGGCTGAAATTTGAAGGCTGAAATTTGGAGGCTGAATTTTGGAGGCTGAAATTTGGAAGCTGAATTTTGGAGGCTGAAATTTGGAGGGCTGAAATTTGAAGGCTGAAATTTGGAGGGTGAATTTTGAAGGCTGAAATTTGGAGGCTGAAATTTGGAGGCTGAAATTTGGAGGGCTGAAATTCGAAGGCTGAAATTTTTTCTGATCGACAAAGATGAAATGAGGGCGAAACTGGAGCAGTGAGCTCTTAAGGACGAAAAGAAGGGGTGCTAAGACCCTTTTTTTTTTTTTTTTTTTGGGGGGGGGGGGGGCTGGCATACAATCAGATGAAATCTTGCCCGATTACAACATGTGTAGCACATGTGGACAAATAGCTCATGGATAGAGCCACCCATGCACATGAATGGTATGGCCGGGGTGGTACGGAACACTGGCTCTTGAGATGGTGGCTATCAAGTATGGCCGCAAGGTCCCAGGCTTGAGGGTGGGTCATTGTGGACCCTATGGCTAGGAGATAAGTCTATGCTTGACCCTCTTCTTTTGTGAATATGGCTTGCACTTTTGTCTTGTTTTGCAAGAAGGATCCTAGAAAGGTCTAACAATATTGCTAAGTAACAAAGATTTGTTTATCTAAAGCGCATGAACCTCCTGTTTGCCCTTAACAACATGAGGAAGAATTTTACCAGAAGTTTTAGCAGGAGATGATGAAAATGTAAGACAACTACTTCAAAAAACGTATTCACACAGAACTTGTACATTACTACTAGGGTATGCAAGAATCACGATACTTCATCACTAAGCAAGGTGGCGTAAGATATTGAAAGGTGGACCTCGTTTCCCATGATGAAAAAAAACACCAACAAATTGCTCCATTTCAAGCGTACAGGAATTTCACGCACCTCATCATCAACCCAAAAAGGGAACACCAATAGGAGTTTCTCTCAAATAGCGAGAAAATGTAGACCAAGCCACTAAACAATGGGACAGCACAATGATTGATCAACAAATTGCTGCATCTTAAGCGTACAAGAGTCTCACCCACCTCATCCATTGCGACAGTCATAGAGATGGGAAACAGTTTATTTGACCTTCCACATAGTACAAATGTGAGGCCTGTTTGGGACAGACGCGGAGAAACATACAGCACTTTCCCGAGCTCATTACCAGTCTCTACCACATATTCCAATGGCAACATAGGAGGTCCACTACATCAACCCCAAAAAGGGACGGCCGAAAGGACTCCCTCTCGAATATGGAGAACAGATTTCCCAGGGAAAATGTAGACCACGCCACCAACAAAGGGACAGCACAATATCTGATCAACATCTCATGATCTACAGAAGACATCAAAATGATTTCATGTAGGCTATGTCCCGAGAAACAAACATGTTGCACTGCATCATGCTAGAAACAAGAGTGCAGCACCTGAGCTATTTCCACAAGTGAGCAGGGCTTACCCTATATATACAAAACAACATATCAGCAGTGGAAGGCAAACACTTTACTCACAATCTTCTCAAGTTCTAAGGTGATTTTAACATCCCCTGTAGCCTTAAGATATCAATTTAGGCCTCAAGTAAGATTTCTCACATTTGCAGAGGCGTGGGATACTTGATTATGAGCAGGCGAAAGGATAGGCCACTGCGAGGAGCTGAATGCAGGTTCTGCCAATTTATATGTATCTACAGTGAACGCCACGACATCCTCAGGTTGAGAGTCAGTAGGTTGCAATGAGGAATTTATAGGCTGACAGAAGTCAAGGGGCAATAGGCATGCTAGGAGATATGAAAAGTGAAAGACCAAAGGGGTTGTGTAACAGAGACCTGCAAAAAGAGGTTTGCTGCTCAAACAGATAGGGGAATTCCAGTTATTACATGTCAATATATACAGGGATGAGAAGACGCTGTCATCGGTCGATCTGATTTGAGTAAAAGAGCTCAAAGGCAGTAACGGATAAGATTAAAGCTGACAGGAGTAGACAGTCATATATCAAGGGGAACCAATGAGCAAGATCAAGCTACCCAGGAACCTAACAGCAAGGAAGAAAGTCAATTTGGGTATGATGAAGAGAACATACAGGCAGTGCAGATATTGAAACAATTGACATCGCCACATACATATCATACATGCATACTTTTTTATCTTTATCATCATGTAAAACCTAATCATGCTGTTTTACTGTTGGACCAGACATAAAAAATCATTGTACATCGAGCAATCACCGATTCTCACAGGTGTTAAGATATAGCACTCAATCCGTCAAAACTGTAAGCATCAAAAAGATTCAAGACTTCAGAAAATTCATGATCTCTATGAGTTCAATCTTCCTCATCTCCATGAACGGCCTTCTTAGAAGCAGGCTTCAAGTCCGTCTTCACCCCCAAGTCTCCCACCACCATAAACACTAGAGAGAAAAAATTCAATGTGGTTTTGGGAGTTGATCCACACTAGCAACAATGCCACATCGACTACTTGCTTGCTCACCCTGATATGTCTCTAATTTATGAGTACCCTAGCATGAAAATCAATGTGCTTTTGGGAGTACATCAACACTAGCAACAATGTCGCATGGACTACTTTCTTGCCACCCTGATGTGTCTCTATTTGATGAATACCCTACCATGATGAATTGGCTTCCCCATGCCAGACTTAAATACTAGTCTCTGTAATTTAAAATCCATGAAGTTCTCTACTAGTAATGCTAAAGCATTATCAAGCATGTTCTGGCTTTCATCTACGAGTCCTGGGTCAATATCTGAACACGCACCAAGGTCCAAAGCAGAGAATATCCTTCAAAGATGCAACAGGGTGTTCTTTCCATCTAGTTATTAAAAACATAATGGTAGCATTCTTGATATGACTCAGCACATATTGCATCCTCCACCTCACACTTGTTCCAGAGACCATACTCACCAAAAAACTTTAGCAGTGTGTAAAGTCACTCCGTCTCATATATGCAACGAGGCTTCTTGAATGTCTCTCCATAATCTCAGTAGAAACTGATATGCACCATGCTGCAGCCTATGCCTCCCCCTCCACCCGACGACACTCACTGCGAGAAGCCTACATGGATGCATGCATGCAAACACACATACATGCACACGCATACACACACACACACACATGTGGGGACATACACACATGCATGCATACATACATACATACACATATAATACTGATTATCAGAAATTGTTTCTGAAAAAAATTGTCCATAGTGAAGCCTGAATTTCTTTGGAAAAAGCCAAGGATCTAAAATCATACACCTCTAGGAAAAGCCTTACTAAAGAAAATTTAGCTTAGTTCCAGAAGCCAATAAAATTTTTAATCCTTATCCTCGAGGAAAGCCTAACTAAAGAAGATCATTCTCCCAAATCTCTCAAGCTGGCAGACCCTTTCCTGTCTAGCATATACTACGTGATTTCAACTTCATACTTGCAATCAGATAAGATGATATCAGCTACATTCAGAAATTTGTACATGTATGAAAGAAGCAGCAAATACCAATGTTGACCTCAAGAATATTTATTTCGATCTCGATCTCCCCCACGTGGAGCACCACGAGCAAATTGGATTTGCAATGGCTTGGACTCCCGATCCTCTTCATCTAGCTTATAACCTGCAAAACCATATGCAGCTAGTTTGTGTTGGAAATAAGCATATGATTAGAATTGCTGCCTAAAAGACCCATGATGATGATATATCCTAATATCAAATAAACTTTAATCTATATTTTCTTACAAAGTCTATCATGCAACACATGTTTTGGTCCCTTTTTAAAAAGCACATCATTAACTTCCAGAATCCCATCTAGGCAAAAGGGAGCTCTCAATGAATTCCAAGTGCTACCTCGTAGGCATGCCTTTGCCTTGGCAGCTGCACAAGCATCTTCAAACTCTACAAAACACAGTACAGATTTTTTTTTTCCAGCCTGCAAGCAAAATTTATGAAGCCAAGGAAATTTAAGCCAAAACACATAACACAAACTAAACATATTAAGCATAATTTGGACTTTTGCTTACACGAGCAGATTCCTTTGGCACAAGACGAACTTCTTTAAATCCCCGGAAAGGCCGAAAAATATCTTCATGAATAGATATTAAGACGCTAACCAAAAAATACTATGAGTGACATGAAAGATCAAAACAAAACACACCCTTAAGGATACGAGCAACTTCCCTTCATGCACAATCATCAGGAACACCTTCCACAAAAAGGATAGGTGAAGCATCAGGAGAGAGGCGATGGTATGCAGGAAGCCCTGCCAATCCATCTTCTCGCCAAAGAAGATCAGTTTCCCCTCCTTTAAGCCCAAAACTGCCACCATTCGACAAGCCCAAATTCACTCTGGATAATCTACGGTCAT
This sequence comes from Ceratopteris richardii, assembly GCA_020310875.1. Classification (NCBI taxonomy): domain Eukaryota; kingdom Viridiplantae; phylum Streptophyta; class Polypodiopsida; order Polypodiales; family Pteridaceae; genus Ceratopteris; species Ceratopteris richardii. The sequence goes on from CM035437.1 coordinate 97,689,358, forward strand.
CCAATCCTGATAGACCCAAGGCAGTGAGGCTTTCAACATCTGCATCAACAGCACCAGCACCGTACCTAGCCTAAAAACCAAGCATTCAAAATTATCAAGGTGCATGCCTGTCAAGCACATCCATGCAATTCAAGCTGAATCCACTTATTTCAGATTATTCATTATAATATAAAGGCACCAATCTTGCATCCCCAAATTGAGAATACAGAAAATAAACAACATTTCTGTGCAAGGAGTTCCTCAGATAAACTAACATAAAGAGTAAATCTCCCACAAGAAGTGCATGCAATACTTGCAGAAAAACTTTCCCACCATACCAATCAGAGATGTTAGAACTTCCCTTCTACCTCCTTACAAATGGTCCAACTTCTCTACAGGAGTGAAGTGAAGCCCTCCTTATATGGAGTTGAGGGCAAATCTCCTTGCATGTGGGATAAATGGAATTGCATGAGAATTAAAGTAAATTTGGACAAAAGGGTGGTGCATGGAATTCTCAACACTCCCCCTCCATGTGATGACCCTTTTGTTTTTTATGAGAGGGACTAGTGACATATGGGATCACTTAGTCCATTGGGTTTTAGGATCTAAGGACATATGGGATCCTTGAACATAACTTGGACATAACCGATCCAAGTTTGGGACCTATGGCATCCCTTGGTTTTTTTAGTTCCATGGATATATGGGATCCATGGTCTGTGGGACATACGGCATCCCTAGGATCTTGGGACATATGGGAGGGATCCTAAGACATATACTCGGACATTTCGGATCCAAGTGGTTTTGGAGATCTAGGGACATATGGGATCCCTAGACATGAAGAAGGGATTACATCATACGGGGATAGGTAGTGCTTTTGATCCATTTTGCCTCCTCTGAGCATTGTCTCCCTTGAGATCCTTTGATAAGGTCCTTTGAGCTTTAGCCCTTTGCTTCTCTTAGTCCTTATATGTTGGTGTAGAGGCCTTGGTCCTCCTTGTCGCATGTCTTCATCTTTGTCTTGAAGATGGCTTTGTACGATATGATTGAGAGAGTACATATGGAGCTTTCATCCTATTATTCTAGTTATCATATAAATGAGAGAGAGTATGTGTGGATTGGGAAGGTCTTACCACTTGTATACGTGGTAATGTCTAGTTCCTTACAAAGAAAGAGAATCAAGTATCATGCTATAAATGTGACATTTCTTATCATCTTTGAGAGAGAGAAAAATATTGTGTGTAGGATTCAAAGTGCACAAGCATCTTTGTCATACATGTGAACCTCATCATCATGGTCTATCTACAACCACTTGTTGGCTTAATGAAAATATGGCATGGACTTCTCAAATCAGTACATTCTATAAATGGTACTAAAACAAACATCATTCAATTTGTACACTTAGATTTAAGAGGTAAAATCTCGTTCAGCTGTGCATATAAACACCACTGAGGAGATCACTTGTTGTTTCCTGGAACCGAAATCTGACACTTTTCTCCTTGCACCTCCACATGCCGGTCCACATATCTGAAGCCATCAAGGAGTGCACTTATGTGAGAGCCGGCAACCCATGCTTGCAAAATAACTTCCACAGACAGATTCGCTTCTACAAGTGGAGTCCATAGGCGTTGGTGTTCCTTCATGGTCGAGGGTTGTGGCAGATCTCCATGTTGCACTTTTTCTTTCTCCATCATTAGAGTGTTGTTGTTGCATCATGTCTCTACATGCTGAAGGACTTAACATCTTCCCCCTTCTGAATCTTAACCTGCATTTTGCACACATCTGCAACCTTTTGCTTTGAGTAGCGAATTGGTCAGAGCCTCTCTTAGTGATGTCTTGTCATGCATATCCTTCTACATTTTCCATTGTTCTTCACTTCATCTGCTGTTTCTTGGATTCGACACCCCAGCACTCTACCATTACTGCATCCAGCTAGAACTTCCATCACTTAAAGTGATCACCTGTAGATATTGAAACAACATCTCCAAGAGTTGCAAGTTTGCAGCAAGACATGGTCGCCAAAGTATTGAAGACCCGCAAGCTCTTTGTAAAGCTCCATCTCCATCTTAGCTCCTCCATCGGTAGTGCTTATAAGCAGTTTTGATTTCAGATAGTAGTGCTGAAAAGCACTTTATTGTTGGGGGGGGGGGGAACTCAACAATGCAAAACTTCTCAGTTAATGATAAAACATCGAACTACGATATGAGGAAGGGAGGGAGGTACATAAAGATAATAAGAAGAAAAGCACTCTTATTATGATATGGGAGGGAGGGGGACATTAGAAATGACATGCATGCTAATGATGAAGAGAATGAAAGAAAAAACTCAAAAACAAATACTAAAAAAAATTTACCCATGCACTCATACCCTGTTGAAATAAAAGATGAAACTCCTACTCTACTATTAGTCACACATTAATCAAACTAAAGAGGATAAAATAAGAGATACAAAAACATGATGAATAGACAAATGAGAAATGACTTACATGAGATGTTCTATGAGCATAAAAACTCCATGAGGAGAGGATGCACACTCTTGACAACGGCCTAGAGTGAATGCCCTTGTGAGGAGTGAAGTGAGGCCCTCCTTATATGGAGTTGAGGGCAAATCTCTTTGCATGTGGGAGAAATACACTTGCATGAAAATGAAAGTAGATTTGAACAAAAGGGGCGCGGTATATGAAACTCTCAACAAGGTAGATGCTATTGTTGGATGTAGAAGGTTAAAATGGTAGTGAAAGAAGGCATTCCTTCATGTATCTCGTACAAGTAAAGTTTGGAGTCCGAATCACATGGAAAATCATTACGATTATAAAGCATGTCAACCTATTATAAGTATCTTTGGAAGTTGATCTACATGAAGATATTTTTGCAACACTTCCAAAAATTTTGAGGTTACAAGGAAAGTGAATTTCATATGTTGATTCACTAAAACATACTTCATGTAAGTATTTTTATTTGGAAGTCACATACAAAAGCCCTTTCATATAAGATTTTGATTTCAAAGCCACATACAAAAGCCCTTTATTAAGCTGGAAATGGCCATTACTCTAACTTAGGCATCCAATTCACACAAGCATAATGGTATAGCCATGTCTCAATCAGAATATGTTCTTATAAAGATATACAAGTTAGAAATATTGGTTAAGATCTATGACTACACCTATAATGCTGATGTAAGATTGATAAAAATTTTGACCCTATCTTTTTACGATAAATAGTAAACATGAATAATATATCAAATGGTAAAATGTCTTTTTATTCAGCAATCACTTTACATTGAATAAAAAAACATATCTGCTTTCTAGCACCCTAACCCAATCAATAAACGCATACTCCTTTCGCTGAAACTAAAGCAGCATGCGAAGGGAAAGAACTACTTTTTCTTCCTCTATTCACAGCCGTGAAACAACGGTCGGGTAGAACACTCACTAGGCCGATGGTCACACTGCAGAAGCAAAATAATACATCAACGGGTTGAAACTTACACCAATCCTCCCGAAATCGAGCCCATAATCCAGCGCATATACATCCCTCTCTCCATAGCGAGGATCTCCTCTTCCATAATCCGCAAAACTGGATAGAAGTACGTCATCTGCATGGGAAATGCTTCACTAAGGCCAAAAGACCCAATGTACTGAACCAATAATATAAGAATTTCCATCTATCTGTCTACATATGACCGTGTACAGTTGTTCATTGGACCGACTTACATGCAAGAAGCACCTACATGAGGTTCGAGGAAAAGATACGCAGACAATATTTATCGGATGCTACTCAATGGCTCAAACGTTGCCAAACAAAAGTTAATACTAACCAAGTTGGCCCCTCGGACGTTTACCCAAGAGCTGCCCACCCTCAAGCCGCTCCTTGTAGCGCAAGTAATCCGCCATCGTTGGAGGCTGAAGCAGCACTACGAGAAAGCACTCCCCGAATCCATCAGACTAGAAAAAAAAATAACAGAAACAGAAATAAAGGCAGACTATCACAGGGAAAACGTCGTATCACCCCAATCCTAGTCGAGGAAACCTCCACCCCGTCAACCGAAGTCGGCGCTAGTAGCTTTTGTATGGACTACGTAGGCAGCGTGGTGAAAATCGGATTAACTTTTTAAACTGCGATCTACTGTTCCTTGATAGCTTGAATTAATTGAATGCATATCATTTGAATTAATTGGATGAATAATGTGAGGACATAGGACCCATGCTCCTTCTCATTGCATAGAATGCATACATTCACTTGTAACTTTTCTTCTTTATTTTAATTAAAGTCCGGGAGAATAGGCTAAGGCCGAACTTCCTTTTATTAAAAAAAAAAAAATCAAAAACAAAAATTTGGCAACGTGCTTCTTACCTTTTACGACATCGTGAATGGAAATTATACTCTTATATATCCACATAACCACGTCATGTTTTTAATAAACAGTCACTACCCCCGGTACGTGCCGCTTTCCCAATCCCTCGATAGGAGAGCACCCCTTCTTTCGAAGTTACGGGGCCATTTTGCCTGGAAGGTTACAAGATTGCAAAAGCAATTGCAAGAGAAGGACTTGAAGTTACTGAAGAAAGTTGAGAATAGTCAAAGATTGTAGCTAGAGCTATCAAAAGTGGGAAGGTGAAACAATATTTTGTAGATGTACTATCTACCAAACTACATGGAAGCAAAGGTGGTGGTTTTGAGAGCATAAAATCACTCACATGTGCGTTTTCTTAGATGATGCTCTCTTGTCCATCCTTCACAATCAATGGAAAGAATAGGGGGCATAGCGATGCCCCCAATTGCATTGATTGTGAAGGGTGGACAAGAGACATCATCCCTTATGTGACACTCTAAAATTTGAATGTTGCATAGGCGACGATGCTAGGAAAAAGGGGCATTGTCGCTTATGCGATGATGCTTAAAAAGCATCACCACTAGCATCCTATATTAGACACTAGCAAACTACGTGTGATGCTAAAGCATTGCTTATGCGATAATACCTATAAGACAAAAAAAACTTTGAATTCTCCTGGCATAGATGTGCTAGGATTCCAAGTCACGAGAGACAAAGAGAGAGATTTGAGAAAGAGAGAGAGATAGAGAGATCAGAGAGGTATGCAACTCCTTTCATTGATAGAGAGAGAGAGAGACAAAGAGGTACACACATACACACACATGCATATGCATACATACATACACACATGCATACACACACATGCACACACATACACATACACATACACACACATACACATACACACACATACACATACACACACATACACACACATACACATACACACACATATATGCATACATGCACACAAACACATATACACACACATACACTCACATACACACATATACATACACATGCATACACACACATACACACACATACAAACATACACATACACACACATATGCATACACACATAGACACACACACACATACACTCACATGCACACACACATGCATATGCATACATACATACATACATACATACATACATACATATATACATACATACATATATACATACATACATACATACATACATACATACACACATGCATACACACACAAATATGCATACACACACATACACATACACACACATACACTCACATACACACATATACATAGACATGCATACACATACACACACATGCATACTCACACATACACACACACATACACACACACACACACATAGATACACACACATACACATACACAAACATCGACATGCATAGACTCACATGCATATATACACAGACATGTATATGCATACATACATACACACATGCATACACACACATGCATGCACACACATACACACACACATACACATATACACACACATATACATACATATGCACACACACACATATGCATACACATGCATACACACACATACACATACAAACATATACATACACACGCATACACATACATACACATATACATACATACACATAGACATACACACACATGCACTCACATATACACACATGCTTACTACACAAGCATATGCATACATAATTACATACATTCATACACACAAATACACACACATACACTCACATACACACATATACATGCACATGCATACACACACATACACACACATACATGCATATACATGCACACACATACACACATATACACATAAACATACACACACATATACATACACACACATACACATATACACATACACATATACACATACATACACTCACGTACACACATATACATACACACACATATACATACACATACACATACACACATATATTACACACACATATACATACACATCATACACACACATACTCACATACTCACATATACACACACATACACTTAGATACATACACATACATTTACATTCATATACACATACACATACACACACATCACATACACATACATAGAGATGAATACACACACATAGATTTAACATACAGACACACACACACACACACATACATGAATACACATAAACATACATGCATACACACATACAAATACACATAAACACACACATACACATACACACATATCTACAAACACATAAACATACACATGCATACACATGCATACACACATGCACACACATACATATACATGTATTCACACATAAACATGTATATATACACATACACTTACATGCATATGCATGCACAAACATACATAACAAGCACAAACGTACACACACACATACACATATACACACATATGCACAAATACACACACATACACATATACACACACACATACACTCACATACACACATATACATACACACACATATATATACATGTACATACACACACATGCACATGCATACATACATGCACACACATACACACACATACACATACATGCATACACACATGCACACACATGCACATACATGCATACACACATACACATACATGCAAACACACATACACATGCATACACACATATACATACATGCATACACATATACACACATACACACATGCACATACATGCACACACGCATACAAATACATGCATACATGTACATAAACATAATCATACATGCATATACACATACACATGCATACACACATACACATACACATACATATATATATGTACAATACACACACATACACCTATACACATACACATACACACATGCACACACATACACATACATGCATACACATATACACACATACACATACACATACATGCATAAACACATACACATGCATACACACATACACATGCATACAAACATACACATGCACATATATACATATACATACACATACACACATTCACCTACACACACATATACATACACATACACATCCACACACATACACACATACACATACATGCATACACACATACACTTGCATCCACACATACACATACATACAGATACATGGATACACACATACACATACATACAGATACATGCATACACACATACACTTGCATACACACATACATATACATACAGATACATGGATACACACATACACATGCATACACACATTTTTTAGTGACTCTTTCTCTTTATTCAACAACTTGATGTTTAATTTAGAAAATGGAAATGAACATGGAACCCCTATTTATAGATATCTTGTCTAACAAGATGCAATTGGACCTTGCTTCAACTGGGTTTTAGTGGGAATAGTCAATGCTTTATGTAACCAATGGTTCCCTTAGTCTGAGATATTTGGTTATATCTACATTTGGTGGCTTCTTTGCTAGCTTTTTCTTTTTAGATCCCTTGCCAAAGTCTTATGTCCTCCTTGTTCATAGTTTACTATGATGTGCATGAAATTTCATACACCTTTGGATGGGATCATAGTCCATTATTAAGTGATAATTTACATATCCTAAGATGGAGTGATTTAGGAAAATATGAACTTCAAAAATTCCCAGATTTAGTAAGAAACGTTCATTATATATCATTTTGTGGAAGATCATGATAAATTGAAGCCAACACATTGGTGGAAAATATTACTCAACTCATGCATGAACACTTTATGGTGACAATGCTAAGTATATTGATCACTTTAATGAAGTTGAAGAGGAAGTGTAAGATAAAGAGAACAAAAATGGAACAAGAATGAAATCTTCAAACTATGTGAGGTACGTGAGTTAAAGGTACCCAGAATTAACAAGCGCATATACTACCTTAATTGCCTCTTGAAATTTGAGAATGGTACATTCTCTTAAGAGACAAGACACGGATGGAAAAAGTCGTTTATGAAACCTATGAGTTTTTTAATGTTGGGTATGTGAGTGAGAGAGGAAAGAAAAATAGAAGTACATATAAGAGGAAAGAAAGAGATTGAAGCACAATGGCAAATGATGGTTGAAGGGCTCTCTATGAATAGATTATCAATAATATCAGAATGAGTGAAATGAGAGATATAAGGGAATCTCTAAGTAAAAAGTACCACCACATATGAATATATCATGTATATATGGTTACATGGTGAAAAACCTCTATCCAACACTAGAGTAAAAAGTTTGCATGTATAGGGAAACAGTTCACATCAAAGCTACTTGAGGGACATATAAGTGTATCAAAACCCCTCGGAGTGAATGATGTGAGCACATATAGGGAATAAGAGATCATGCTACACAAGGTAATAAGCCTAAAGCTTTGCAAAAAGCTTCCAACTTTTCCCGTGGGAGAGCTTTGATGAATACCTTGTCTAGGCACATATACCAAATCAATATCTATAGCATGAAGGCACTCTCTAATATAATGATAATAAACCTCATTGTGCTTTGTGTGCACATGAAACACTAGAATTCTTGCAATCACACATGCACTCTAACTTTCTGTAAAAATTTGTGTAGGTGCATCAATCCCCATGCATAGATCCATCAATAGATGTCTCAACCATATACACTCCACTGTAGTTCTAAATATTGCCCTATACTCAGCTTCAAAAATCAATATGGCCAGAGTAGTTTGCTTCTTACTTAACAAGACATGCATGATCCTCTAAGGAAAAAGCATTACCACTTGTGGATATCCCATGTATGATAACAACCATCCCAATCACTTTTTGTAAAAGCATGCAAGCATGGTTGAACATCTCTCCTATAAAAGAGACCCAAACTCAAAGTTCCTTTGAGATATTTGAACACATGTTTTATGGCTCAATGCTTAGTGTGAGCGCTATGCATAAATCAAGTCAATCAAGAGACTACATCTTATATGTCTAGCCTTGTGTTACATGCATATATCAAACATCCCAGTGCTTGTTGATAAAAAAAAGTAGCATATGCATTATGTGCATCCTCAACTGAGAACCTTAATCTTGTTTCCATGTGTTGAGATAGGCTTGCAATCGTCAAAACCAAAATGCTGAATTAGTTTCTCATTATATGTTGCTTGATGCACAACAATTTCCCTCATTGGATAAAAGTTGGATGCCAAGATAATACTCCAAAAGGGCAAGATATGTGACATTGAAATTACGCTACAAACTAGCCATAAGCATGCTAATTTTCTCATCAGATGACTGAGTGAAGAGAATCCCATCAACATAAAGAACAAGCATGATAAGATCAGCCCCATGTTCGTGTACATAAAATGTGCTTTCGATTGGACTACATGCAAAAACAATAGCAACCAAGTGCTTATGTATCTTGTCACACCATGAAACTTGAGTTTGCTTAAGTCCATACAAATTCTTATGCAAGAGTCAAACCATATGATCTTAAACTCTGATGGAAAATCAAGGACATTGCTTGATATAAACATCTTCTTGCAAATCGCCATTCAAGAAATTTGTTTTTATATCCAATTGATGCACTTTCCAACCATGATGGGCGTCCAATATAGCCATGGAACGAATGGTAGTCATGCACGAAGTAGGTGAAAAAATCTCATCATAATCAATGCCATACTTTTATGAATAACCTTTTGTAACTACTCTAGCTTTGTAGCAATCAATGCTACTGTTTAACTTTCTTTTAATCTTGTAAGACCATTTAGTACCGGTTTCATTCTTACCTTTTGGAAATTCACATAAGGCTCTTCATTACATACAGTTGTAATAAGAGGTACATCCATAAAATCACTTGATGCATGGTGAGAGCTTGATCTTGTTCTACCAAGTAAAGGAGCACTCAACTTACTATCCTGCAATGTCTTTTTGCACCCATTTTGGCATAAATTGTGCATCCTTGAAAGAAATGTGTTCCTCATGTAATACATGGTGGAAATGTACATCAAAAGTGGGATAAATATCATGTTGAATTTCAGCCATGTGTGGCTATAAATTTTGCAAAATTTCAGCCATATTTGGTTGGAGTTTTTCAACCATATATGTTTGCAAAATTTGGGAATTTTCAGCCATGTTTGGTTGGAATCCTTCAGCCATATTTGGTTAAAAATGTTTAGCTCTTGGAACCTTGTGAACTACATGTTGGCTGAAATTTTCATTCAAGTAAAGAATAAGCTAAATTTTTAGCACATATCACATCTTGACTAACAATAATTTTGCTTGTCAATGATGGTATAAGTGATAACATTACTCTCACTACCATATCCAACAAATATACATTTCTTTGCTTTGTCATCAAGCTTGTGATGTTGTTGTGAAGGTACAAGAGCATATGTCAAACAACCCAATATGTGTGTATGACTAATCATTTCCCATTTCAAGCCTCATAAGATGTAATGACTCTTAGTGCATTTCGAGGACAATGATTCAATAGAGATTTTCACACATGACTACTTCCATCCAAACTTATATGGGAAATGCTTTCCTTTAACCATACATTGTGTCTTTTCCAGAAGTGTTCTATTCTTGCGCTTTGCAACACATTTTATTGAGGTATATATGGCACTTTAAATTGGTGTGAAGTATCTCTTTCACAAAGAAAATCATTAAATTCATGTGACATGTGTTCTCCACCATGATCTATGCAAAGAATCAAAAGTTTATTGCCACAAAACTTTTCAACCATAACTAAAAATATTATAAAGCAAGAGAATACCGCATTCCTCTCTTTCATAGGATATGTTGGTCTCCAAGGATTCCCCTCACTTTTGAGGGATTCTCTGCACAAAATCCAAGAGAAAGGAGGTGCAGTCACTGCCTGAACATGGAGAGGAAGGACATGAAGTTTCATCTATCCTTTTTTTCTGCACAGCTGCATGGTGCTCTTGCTAATGTCTCTCTCTCTCTCTCATCAACCATAAAGGGCAATGCTCAAGCTATCTCATATGGGTGCCACTTGGCACTCATGTGAGTATCATACTTAACAAATGTAAGAGAAGGTTCTCACATCTAACTCTTACTAATGGTGATACTCCATGTAATATTTCCTTCCCCTTAATTCCATTTTTGTCCTCAAAAATGGTATTGGAAGGTCTGATAAAAAGAGAGAAATAATAGAAATACCACTCCCACTATATCCCATGTGTCAAAACACATGGTCATATCTCCATGTTGTTTCTCCGTATCCTTCCCCTTAAGAGGAATCTTGGGCAGATAATCTAAAACTGGGAAACCGTCTCTGAAGGGTGCTAACCTGCTTCCATGTGGCACTATCTTCTAAACTATCTTTCCATTTTACTAGACACTCTTTATATAAGTGACTTCTCGTCTGTTTCTCTCCAGTATGTAGTATGCTCTCAGGCTCATGTGGAATAGATTGAACAGAAATAGGCTTTACTACCTCATTGTCTGGAATGAGGTTGTCAAATTTTTGCAGCCTTTTCTTAAGCTTGCTAACATGAAAAACTGGATGGATTTGACTATTCTATGGAAGTTGGAGCTAGTAAACCATCTTTCCTATTCTCTTAAGTATTTGGAAGGGTCTAGAATACCTAGGAGAAAGTTTTGGACAAGGTCTCATCTTCATGGTTTCAGATCTAGATGGAACTCTAAGATAGACCTACTCTCCTACCTCAAAGTTAATATCTCTCCTTTGAGGATCCGCATAGGCTCTAGCCCTATCTTGAGCTCTCCTAATGCTGTCCTTAGCAAGCCTAAGCATATCATTCATCTCTTCCAAGACATCCCTTGCAGCTTGAACTTTCTCATTTTGCAATCCTATTGCATAATGAGCTCTTGGTTGAAACCCATACATAAGCATAAATGGACTATGCCCAGTGGAAGAGTGCTTGGCACTATTATATGCAAACTACACTATAGGTAAGTACTCTTCCCAATTAGTTTTCCTTTCATTCACATATGCTTAAAGCATATCCTCTAAGATTTGGTTAACCCTCTCTGTTTGCCCATCCGACTATGGATGCTTGGTCGTACTCATGCTAAGTTTCATATCCAACCTTTTTAAGACCGCTCTCCAAAAGTGGCTGGTAAACTTCCTATCCGGGTTAGAAACTATGTCTAAAGGAAGACCATATAACCGGTATAGGTTCTCTATAAAAATTCTAGCCAACTCAGGTGTCTTCTTTGTGATGCATGTTGGAATAAATCTAGCCATTTTGGTTAATCTATCCACAATTACCCAGAACGAGTCGTGCCCTCTCTGTGTCTTAGGTAATCCAACTATAAAGTCCATGGAGATACTCTTCCACTTCCCATTAGGAATATCCAATGGGTGGAGTAGTCCTCCAATCCTCAACCTTTCAGCTTTATTGACCTGGCATTTAGTGCACTTAAACACATACTCTAGGACGTCCTTATGAAGTCCAAGCCAGTAAAACTGCCTCTTAACAAGATCATAAGTCTTGTTAACTCCTAGGTGTCCCGCACTAGGTGTGTCATGACACGCATACAAAATATGTCGTCTCATCTTCGAATCTCTAGGGACACACACCTTACCTTTATATAACAAATATCCATCATGGACACTATAATTCTTCCACTTGAATCCTTTTTGAGTACCCGCCGATACTCCATCCTCATTGGAAACTCGTGTATCATGATCCCCATTCTCTATGGCTTCCCAAATCTTGGAATATGTAGGATCAAGCCAACATTTCCCTCTAATGGACTCAAGTAGTTCACTAGTGATCTGAGTAAAACTCAGTCAATTGAGCATCGACATGCAGCTAAGTGAATCAGCCACTACATTAAACTTTCCCTTCCTATACCTAAGCTCATAATCAAACTCCTAAAGGTTCTCTACCCATTGAGCCTTACAACGTTTAAGGTCCGTTTGATTAGAGAACCACTTAATGCTCTCTTGATCAAACACTATCATGACTTTGGCACCATATAGATAATGAAGCCACTTCTTCAAAGAATGGATAATTGCATACAACTCCTTCTCATAGACGGAGTAATTCTTCTGAGTCGGTTCTAGTTTCTTACTCTCAAAAGCTACTGGTCGACCATCCTGAACTAAAACCGCTCCTATAGCAAAATCACTCACGTTTATCTCAACCACAACGGGTTTATTGGAATCTGCTATATCTAAAAGTGAATCTGTAGCAATTGCTACTTTCAATCTCTCCATACTTTGCTTCTGTTCGTCTCCCCAATGAAAGGCTTTCCTTTCCATTTAAGTTGTCCCATTATGGGGACAACAATTTTGGCATAATTCTTATTGAATCTTCGATAGAAACCTGATAACCTATTAATATCTGCAGCTCTTCCATATTCCTTGGATGCGGCCATTCCATAATAGCCCTTACTTTTTCAGGATCCATCTGGATTCCATTCTAGGAGACTATATGCCCAAGGTATCTAACCTCTGTTTTGAAAAATTCACACTTTGGCTCCTTAGCAAAGAGTGAATTTTCCCTTAGCACTTGAAATACCTTTCTTAAGTGTTCCAAGTGCTCCTGTTCTGATGCACTATAGATCAGAATGTCATCTAGGAAGTCTACTACAAAGTGTCGTAGAGAAGGCCGTAATACACTATTCATGAGCTTCATGAAAGTGGCAGGAGCATTGGTAAGACCAAAAGGCATCATCAAAAACTCATAGTGCCCATATCTAGTGCTGAATGCAGTCTTAGGGACATCCTCTGCCCTAATCCTAATCTGATGATATCTTGATCTAAGGTCAAGCTTGGTAAAATACCTAGCTTGATCTAGCTGATCAAATAGGTCTTCCAATCTAGGTATTGGAAATCTATTTTTAATAGTTACCTTATTAAGTGCTCTATAATCTATACATAATCTCATAGAGCCGTCTTTCTTCTTAACTAGGAGCATTGGCGATGCGCAAGGTGAGTTACTAGGTCTAATGAAGCCCTTATCTAAGTAATCCTATAAAGGCTCTCAACCTCCTCATGCACATAGGTATATTCTTCTTGTTGAGGCTCTTTTTCCTCTAGTTTTTTCTCTACTTCCTACCCAATTTCTACCTCTTCCATCCTAAGGTCAAGATCCTTTGGTTGTTCTTTAGATGGAGAAGTGTGTTCTACTAATTGTTTCCCTTTGGACTCCATGTTTCACTCGCCCCCATTTTCTAACTAGAGTATGTGAAAAGAATGGAAGTAAACTTTAAATATGCAAGAAGAAGAGAAATATAAACACAAGAGCACTTCCTTGGTACAAAATGAAGCTGTGAAAGCAAAATCCAAGCAAACTTTGAAGGGTGAAGGTGCTGATCTTCAATCCTTGCCAATCCCAAACAAAAATTTGAAATGTTCGGTTGGCCCGAGGAGGTTCTAATCACCAAAACCCAACAAGAACGACACCAAAATCATGTAGCAATAGACCCAATTGGGCAAACTGAGTTAAACTAAAGCACTTTTGAATTTTGACAGTCCTCGCCAGTCCAAAATTTTTAGTCAACCACCTGTACTTCAAAGATATGAAGCTATCCCAAGTGAAAAAAATTGATTTGGACGCCAAATGATAAAAAACTAGGCCCGAAAGTGGTCACCTAGTTCCTATTGAAGCACTATAGAGGGATTTTGGTTGACCAAATCTTTTCCAAATCAAGCAGCAGTTCTTTCTAAACAAAGTCTAAGAGTGTAGCTTTGTAACATGACAAAGATTTTTGAAATCCGATGTCGTATCACCGAAGCTATGGTTCAAGGAAGATGAGTATGTCAAGAGTAGGATGTGGGAAAGCAAATCTTCATGAAAGGGTGATTTTGGAAGCTCATAATTGAGAATCTGAACCTTCTTTGAATATGCTAATGATCCATATCCCAAGTCCACAGCCCATATTACAAGTATGCATCATTGATTACCCAAATCCTTGATCTGTAACATAGGTTTTCTCCCCCAATTTTAGAGAAAAACTCAAATTGAAATAGCTTTCGTTTACTTCCTTCCCAAGAGCTTCTTTCCCAAATTTCACAAGCAGCAAAAGTGGAGGTCAATATTATCCCACATATGGGGTTGCAGGGGGCCAAGTAGGACTATATATAAGAGACTATAAGCTTTCTTACTTCACCCAAGAGGAGGGGAAGAGGAGAAGAATTCCCCTCATGAGCTATGGCGCCTGGTAGGTCTCCGTGCACACGGCAACTTTGTATGTACCTATTTTTGGCTCCTTTGGGAGCTTGATGGCTGTCATACTCTGCCTGTTGATGCCTCATTCTGCGACTATGCGTACTCCAATACCATTGTTGGTCTCCAAGGATTCCCCTCACTTTTTGAGGGATTCTCTACACAAACTCAAAGAGAAAGGAAGTAGAGTCACCGCCTAAATGTGGAGAGGAAGGACACAGTGTTTCATCTATCCTTTTTTTCTGCCCAGCTGCATGGTGCTCTTTCTAATATCTCTCTTTCTCTCCCATCACCCATAAAGGGCAATGGTCAAGCTATCTCATATGGGTGCCACTTGGCACTCATGTGAGTATCATACTTAACAAGTGTAAGAGGGGGTTCGCACCTCTAACTCATACGAATGGTGATACTCCATGTAACAAGATACACCCAAGTATGGTGCGTTGCATCATCAATGAAGGTAACGAATTATACATGCTTGCCAAAAGATGGAGTCTTGAATCGAACCACATACATCACTATGAATAAGCTGTAATTTTTGTGTAGCATGTATTACACCATCTTCAAGAAAAGGAGCATGATGCATTTTTCATAACTAGGGAATAGGGGGCATAGCGATGCCCCTGATTGAAAAAAAAGGAATCATCACTATTGTGATGCCATGAAATCAGAGTGTTCCATAAGCGATGATCGTAAAAAAAATAGAGACCATCACATAAGTGATGCATACAATTTCTTATGTGACGCTGACTAAAAGGCATCACTAGTAGCATTGCATGGTAGCGATGCTCACAAATTGCATGCGATGCTCGCAAATTGCATGCGATGCTCGCAAATTGCATGCGATGCTCGCAAATTGCATGCGATGCTCGCAAATTGCATGCGATGCTTGCAAATTGCATGCGATGCTCGCAAACTGCATGCGATGCTAGAGCATTGCTTATACAACTCATCTTGAAATACAAAAAAAAGGGAATTCTCCCAGCACATTTCTGTCAGGACTCAATTCACAAGAGAGAGAGAGGAAAGCGAGAGAGAGAGAGAGAGAGAACATTTACACATGCTCACATGCATACATACACACACATGCATATGCATACATACATACACACATACACATACACACACATGCACACACATGCACACACACATACACTCACATATACACGAATACTCACACATGCATACACACACATACACATACACACATATACATACACACACATATACACATGCATGCATACACATACACACACATACACATATACACACACACACATACACTCACATGCATACATACACACACATGCATATGCATATATAGTCCATAGACACATGGATACACACACATACACATACACACATATGCATACATAGACGTATATATACACACACATACTCACATACACACATATACATACACATGCATACACACACATACACACACATACACACACATATACATACACACACATGGACACACACACATAGACATATACACATGCACACACATACACATACATACACATACATGCATACACATACATGCATACACATAACACACACATACACACACATACACATACATACACACACATACGCATACATGGGTACACACATACACATGCATACACACATACATATATACACACACACATATACACACATACACATACATGCATACACAGACATGTATATATCGCACATGCACACATACATACATGCATATATCACACACATACACATGCATACATACACACATGCATATATCACACACACACATACACTAATCCACTTTGTTTTATATATACGGATACTATGGATGCTAGTAGAGAGCGAAAGGCTTACTCTCAAAAAAGCAATCTAGTGAGAGGAGAAGTTCCTTAGGGGTTCTCATGCATGAGTATGCAAACATGCTGGATGAGGAATCAGATTTCACCATAAAGATACTTACTCAGTAGCGAGACGAAGGTTGCTCTACCCATCCACACACAAGAGGACAACTTTCCACACACAGGTATGATTTTGTATTATAATTTATTATTTTTAATAAAATTATTAAATAACTATTTTTAATAATTTAAATGTGTTTATTTTTAGGACACCTATATCACCTCCAACTTTTGAGTGCACAAAAAAGGTACCTATGCACACATGCACAGGTAGCTTAGGGTTGGAGTGTGACATGTTGCCTGATGGAAGTACAATTTACATCAAGCATGACTTAGAGTTCAAAAAAAGGATGAGAGCTTTATGTGACTCCTCTCTCATATTCTTTCATTTATAGTGGTCCTCAATATAAATTTTGTATATGAATTTATAATGTTTTATTTATATGATCTTTTTTTTGCAATGAATTTGATGCGAGAGACAAAAAGTACGTACTTAGTTCAATAGAGTTGAAATTTGGCACTTGTTAGTCTCAAATTTGGTGCCTCAAAGAGATGCATAAACTAGGTCACATCGTCATGACACATGCATATGTATACATACATAAACATAAGCACATACACACATATGCATCCACATATACACATACACATACACATACATATACTTACACATACATACACACACATAGACACACATATACACTCACATGCATAGGCACACACATACACACACATATAGATACTTAAACATACATGCACACACATCGACACACATATACATATACATAAACACATACATATACTTGCACATACATAAACACACATAGACACACTCACATGCATAGATACACTCACATGCATACATACATACACACATGCATATACGTGCTAGAATTTTAGCAATCTCAAGTGTGGGAACTCACGCTAAGCTGAAGTGCCACATCACTCACACTTTTTGGTAGGATATACAACCACTTTTCCACGAGTTCTCTCAGCTCTTTACTCACCTAATTGATGGAGAAAAGTCGAGATCATTTGGATGTCTTTTTTGAATTCAAATTTACAACTATGTTTTTGAGCATTATATAATCAAACACATGGAGAAAAGTCCTGGCCATCCTCCTTTGCCATTTGAGCACTTGGGCTCTCATTAGGAGTGTTTAATCCAGGTCTAAGCTAGCCCCTAGCTAAGCAAGGCCCTTGCTTGCTAGAATTTTCTCATAGGAAGTGATCTTTGATCACCCATATCTCTTTGTGATAGTAGTCCGATTCATTTGCAAGATAGCTCACTTTGTTCCTATGATTGTAAGATTTCTTTTGGATATAATCTTAGTATCAAGTGTTCATTATCCTGAGTATAATGAGCTTGAAAGCTCTCTAGTTTGATCTCTGCATATACCCAAGTATATGTGTGTTGGAAGGTACACATAGGTGCAAGCTACCTGTTTGGACAATTTTGGTGTGTCTTGTGAAGGGAGGTTGATACCTTATCCTAATTGAGCGATCTTTGTATTATTGGAAAGCTCATACTATTTATTTGTACTCTCCAAAATTTCATAGGTTCAGTTGTCACGTCCAGAGAGAAATTCAAATTTTGGTGGACTGTGGTGGTGAACTGTTTGGTCCTAGGATGGGCTTATCATTCTTCTGCTACAACTAGGAGTGGATATACTCCACCAGTGGTATCAGAGCTCATCATTGAGCATATAGGACATCAAGAGGAGGCCTTGAAGTTTCTTGGGAGCCAAGGATTGAAGCAAAGACTAGGAAGATTTGCAGAAGGATTTGAAGCAAGGGGGAGCTTCTATCATCATCGAAAGTTCACGACAAGTGGAGACTCTTGTGGGAAGGTAACATATCATTTTTTTCTCACATCTATCACAATCCAAGGAGGGATCAGGATCCACTTATAGTCTCATACAATGGGAGACTATAATACTTAGACTGAGAAGCTTGAAAAGAGCAATTACCAACCTTGGAAGTTTAGAGTCTCTAACTTCCTCATGGGAAAGGGTCTTTGGGGGTTGGTTAGTGGTACTGAGGTGAACCCATTAGATCCATATACACCTACTAAGAATCTAAGCAGAGACATTAGAGAATGGGAAGACAGGGACAGGAGAGTGATCTTTCATTCTTTCTCAGCACATAAGCAACTCCATGATAGGTCATATCCAAGACCTAGATACATCTAAGAAGGTTTGGGAGTGTTTAGAAAGGTTGTACTTTACCTCTACAAAGGCTAGAAAAATTCAGCTCAAGAATGAACTCAAAAACCTGAGGAAGTCATCAAATCAGAGCATTAATGACTTCATACTCAAAGTAAAAGAGATCTTGGATGCACTTCATTCAATACGATGTGTTGTAGATGATGATGACCTAGTTTCCCACACATTTAATGGGCTTACAGAAGATGATAAATGGAAGGCATTCACAACCTCTATGTATGTAAGGGATTCATTACCAAATTTTGAGCAACTTACTTCTCTTATGGTGACTGAGGAGCTCAACCATGGAGGCAACAAGTCAAAGGCTGACCAAGACCAACTCTTCCATGCAGGCAAAGGAGGAAGAGGCAAAGACAATAGAGGTGGTTCAAGAGGAAGAGGTAAAAGCAAATACCAACAAGGCAGCCAAATCTATCAAGGGAGTCAATCAAGCCAAGATGAAGGTCAATCATCAAGAGGAAGAGGAAGAGGAAGAGCTAGAGGAGGAAAATATGGAGGTCAAGGTACTCCAACTCAAATGGATGCTTCAATTGTGGGAAGCAAGGACACTATGCCAAAGAATGGTGGCAAAAACAAGGTGGGAACAATTAGAAAGGGCAAGATAATTATGCTAACTCCTCAACAAATTTATAAAATGAGCATTTGTTAGCTATGAAGCATAAAAGTGAAGGTCAACCACATGATGATTTAAGGTATATAGATAGTGGTTGTAGTAAGTCAAGTAAACAGGAGTACTTCAACAATCTTCAAGCACCTAAGCAAAGAGGCTTTGTGGAGACAAGAGAGAACACAGAACATGAGATACAACAAATGGGAGATATGAAGCTTGAAGGCAACCATAAAGCAAGATGACTATCAGAGGTATTGCATGTTCCTACTATTACAAAGAACTTAATCTCTATTGGAAAGATGGTTGAAAAGGGATACAAAGTCAAGTTCAAGCACAAAGGATGCTTTAGTGAAGACCCAAGGAATGGCTATGAGCTGATAGCCAAAGGAAAGAAGGAAGGAAGGATGTTCACTCTTGACATTGGCAAAGGACGAAGCGACAAGGCAATGTTCATTACCTATGGAAACAAGAAGATTGGAGATTTTGATTTGTGGCATAACACGTGTGGTCACATCAACATTCAAAGGTTGAAAGACATGGAGAAGAGGCAATTGGTAAGAGGTTTACCACATTTTTCATTACAAATGTTGCATGAGATGTGTGAAGCAGATGTGGATATGTAGCACATGGTGTGTTAGATCTTGTGCACACAGATGTGTAGGGGCCAACCAAAGATCCCTCTCTTGCAGGTAATAGGTACTTTGTAACCTTCATAGATGACTACTCAAGAAAATTATGGTTGTATTGTATAAAGCAAAAATCAAATGTGTTTGATGTGTTCAAAAGATTCAAGGCACAAGTTGAAAAGGAGACAGACTGCTACATCAAAACCGTAAGGTCAGATGGAGGGGGAGAATAGTTCTCCCATGCCTTTTGTGATTTCTTGTAGGACCAAGGGATAAGGAGGCAAATCACTTGTAGGTATACTTCCCAACAAAATGGGGTGGCATAGAGGAAGAATAGGTACATTGCTAAAATTGCTAGGAGTATGTTAAATGAAATGAATATGCCTTTAACATATTGGGCAGATGTTGTATCTACTACTGTGTACTTGATGAATACGTGTCCCACATCAGGCATACATGACATGATACCTAAGGAGGCATGGAATGGAAGGGAACTAGATCTTTCACACATTAGAATCTTTGGGTGTGTATGCTACACACATGTGCCACAAGAATTGAGAGGTAAGATGGATGCAAGGGCTGAAAGATGTATGTTTATTGGTTATGTTATGGAGCAAAAAGGTTATAGGGGCTACAACCCTAATACGAAGGAGTTAAAGGTATCTAGAGATGTAGTGTTTGATGAACTCAAACCATGGTATGCTTCCAAAGTTCTATTGCATGATGAAGATATTGAAGAGGCAGAGAGGAGATATGAAGCTAGGTTTCAAGATAGCTTGGAAATCAGTGGTCCAAGCATACAAAGGAGTTCAAGCATGGATTCAACCTATCAATCAGTAAATAAAGGAAATGCAAGATTGTTAGAGCTTGATGAAGATGGACATGATGTTGAAGGCTTTGAAGAACCTATGTTTGAATGGGGAGCGTACGAAGATACATTGTTAGTAAAATGGGGTAGTTTTGATTGTTGACATATGCATTTCATCGGGATCTAAAAGCAAAGAATGTTCTGGCCAATTCTGATTGCAAGCTGAAACCTTGTGATTTGGGACTAGCCAGAGTGGCTTTCAACTGTTCATCCTCAGCTATCTTTTGGACTGTAAGTATGAAGACGACCGGGATGGTTGGTAAAAGTTGCAAGATTATTTTTCATGTTTTAATGTACTTACAATTTTGGAGTGGGTTCCTTATCTCATGATAAGCTTATGTGGTAGCAAGTTGTTATCGTGCCCCAAAATTTTGTGGTTCTTTTTATTCAAAGGTAAACTGTAACTGAGTATGAACACAAGTTTGATTATGCTTTTTTGCTTTTCTCATCATTCTTTATCTGGCTTTCTCTTGTTCTTAATGCTATCTTTTTTTGGTAGCAGTATATACCTGCTGTTGATATATGGAGTGGTGGATGCATCTTTGCTAAAGTGCTTTTAGGAAGGCCTCTTTTTCCTAGGATAAATGTTGTTAACCAGTTAGAGCTCATAACTTACTTGCTTGGAACCCCTCCATGGGATGTTATTGCAAGGGTAAGTAGCCGATCTTTCAAAATTCCTTATGAAGAATCCCAATATTTGATGGCGTTTAAGCTTTAGTTATGAAGTAACTGGCAACTTGATAAACATTTTTCAACATAGTCATGAAAATTTACGACATCCATAGTTTGATAGCCACTCTTTTAGAGAATCAAGATAATCTCCTTTTTAATGTTCTGATCTAAATAGGTATTTCAGTTGAAGGGAATGTTTCCAGACTAGAAACATGCAAATGGCAAAGTTGATGGAAATGTTGCTTAAGAAATGCAAGGAAGAGTAGGGAATAGACTCAATAGATGTTGAGAGATTGTTTCAATTTACCAAATACTACTGTGATTAATAGAATGTTTCTAGATACACAGTAGAAAATGACGGTTTCATCTCTACCAGTATCAGGATAACTACAAATCCAATGGGTACCTCAAGCCTCAAACTGCTTTGAATGATTAGCTCAAGTAAATAGAATAGGAGGATCGTCAGTCTAAAGTGGCTATATCAAAGGAACACAGGGGTATGCAAGGAATAGAACATGAGCCTAAATCTTGCATGGACACAGGTACATGAAGTGTCCTTTCTGGGGATCTATCATGTGCTTTATTGGTTATCATTGTCTAGGGTTAAATGTCTTTATGAAATTTGGGACACTGATGTGGCATTTTGATGTTGCAATTAAGCTTCCAAGATTCATTTCTAGGCTATTTTTTGGAGCATGGTAATGGCCTCCATGATATTTTGTAGGCAATGCCATTTGTAGCCTGAAAGGCCTCCATAGACTCATATATAGAAAGTCTTAATTTTTGATGTTTGTGATTATTTTGTGTTGCAAAAAAAAGTTGAAAAATGAGGAATGGTGGTAAACTCTCAGTATTATGTTGCATGAACCTTTGTTTGACCACTTGGGATCTTGATTCCATGATCATTATCTGGCTTGGCTGTTCCTCAACTTGTAACTTTGTGGAATAACGATGATTTTACAGAGCCCCCCCTTTTCGAGGCCACATTAAAGTATGATATTAAGTTAGGCATCAAAATGGCTGATGGCCAAGTCCTCCCTCTCACTACACACACTCATCATTTCAGTTCTCTTTCTCTCTGTTTGTGATTTATTCCCTTTGTCCATGTCCATTTTTCCTCTATTTGATTGTCAATAACTCATATAGACACAATAGAAATAATCTCTTAGTAAGAGTAACTTGTAAGATATGGATGTGATTGAAAGACAAGAAAACGAGAGCAACTTCACCATATCTAGTTCATCAAATGATCAAAATCAGAAAGTGCAATGAGGCCAACCCAAGGATAGAGTATAGCATTGTATGATATGGATGTCATTGAAAGACAAGAAAACGAGAGCAACTTCACCCTATCTAGTTCATCAAATGATCAAAATCAGAAAATGCAATGAGGCCAACCCAAGGACAAAGTATAACATTTTTTTAAAAATATTCAATTTATTTTCATCTCATTTGTTTTACTATTTGTATTAAAGAACGTAATTTAGGTGATTCCTTTTTTGTACCGTCACTAATTCTTGTCAATTTTTCAAAGCCATTTTCTCCTGATTGAAATATTACATGCAATATTGCCACACTATTCTTCATCTATTTATACAATGACAAGTCCATAGTGCCAAGTGAAATTGATGCTACTGCTTCATACAAGGTTGGTCTAGAAATCTCTGAGGGTGCAGAGATGATAAAAAATATAGTTCCACATATCTTTTGGTATACCAATAGATCCTCATGGTAAGCATAACTCAACAATGACCTCAAGTCAATTTAATGAATCACAAGGACTTGTAATGCTATACCTTGCATTGACTATTGATCTATCCCAACTGAGTTGCTCATGTATGTATGTATGTATTTATTTATTTGTTTATTTATTTATTTTAGCTATTTGTGTGGTTGTGCATGTGTGTGTAGGTGTTTGTTATTTTTTCACATGTGTGTCTGTTTCTTGGCATTTGTATTGTTGTGTAGGGAATACAAGGAGAAGGTGGTAGGAGCTCAAAGAGAGGCACATGGATTGATGCATGGCTAGTAGGGAGATGCACATATCCGTGGAGGTAATTAGAAGCTAGAACCATGATGTGATGAGGGAGGATCTCTTCATTTGTGATGATCAGTTAATGCTGAGGAACACCTATGAATCTTGATTTGATTTGAAGATTAGGTGACCACATGCAGCAGATGCACTCACATCAACAAGAGAGTAGGCTTAAAGGAAGGAGGTGACTATGAGGTGTGACCACTTTGAACATCAAGTTTGCAGGTTTTTTCATCTTCAGAGGTGGTTGTGAGGAAGGAAGGTTATGTCAAAGAGAGAAAATAGTAGAGCTTAGATAGAGAACAATGGGGGATTTTTCTTGATGATCAACTACTTTGGAGAAGTGAGAAGGTTGTTGGAAATTCCAAATGGTAGGAGAAAGCACATTTATAGCTGAAGGAAGGTGGCTACTTTGACCAAGATGAAGGGATGCAATTGATGGAAAAATAGAGTGAATAGATAGACTTCACAATAATATGTGTACAAATAATATGATAGAAGATGGTAGTAGTCATCACAGAAGATGCTTTTTGTGTATGCTTTGTTGAGTGGCAAAGTGATTGAGTCTTGTAGTTCCAAGTATTCAAAGGAAATCCTTTTATTGAACAAACTTCGAGGAAGCATAGGTGGTAAAGATGTCAAAATGTATACATTTTCTTTTTTAAAGAGGGGGAGATGGAATAACTCGTACAACGATGATGCACATCAAGGAACACTTATAAGGTCCAAAAGTCTAGATAATCTTGGTGCATTTTTTAGCATTGTGAGCACCAAAATATTTTTCACAAGGATGGGTAAAGAGTATACAGAAAATTATATTGAAATGATTGCATTTATTGTCAAGCCTATTATTCCGCAATGTTGCAATCGAGAGTATGATGTAAGATGAAAAAGTGGAGAGTGTAAGATAGAGTAGAGAAAAAGAGGAAAAGAGGAGAGTGGAGAGAACTTAAGGGGGAGAGAGAGAGAGAGAGAGAGAGAGAGAGAGAGAGCGAGAGAGAACAAGAGTGAAGGAGTGGAGAAGAGCAAAGAGAGGAAAGAAAAGAGAAGTGAAGAAGTGAGAAGAAAAGGGAAGAGAAGAGTACAAAGAAGAAGGAAAAGAGAGATATAGCATTTTTTTTCGAGAGGACAATGAATTCAAAACACACTCACACACCCACTCTCGTAAGGTAGAGGCACCCATTTGTGAGGAACTCATAGATACACTCACACATCCAACCTCGTAAGGTAGAGGATCTGTGAGGAACTCATAGATACATGTCTAGCCAAGACTTGAACTTAGGACATCCTCCTTGAGACTCAAGGCGTCAAACCAATTGGCTACGCAGGCTTGAGAGGAAAATGAAGACGAGAAAAGGGAAG